>CM068830.1:60333555-60378555 GCA_028554795.2 Sinohyriopsis cumingii
ATGGGTACTTTAGAAAAGTACCAAAGATGACGCGCGTGTGATATTAAATGAAAGATATATTTAAACCAAATGAATCATTTTTCTGTTGCACGCTTATTAACTCCAAAAAACGAGGCAAAGCCTGTTAAGCAAGAAATGTGGGTCATCGCAATCACATCTTACTAGGTGTTGAAATACGCGTGACACATGAGTGCACGCCAAAAATAGCAATGTATTGACCATTCCTGCAACAATGTCGTGTAAACTGAAACTGAGGTATAGGAGTTAAAGAATGTCAGAAATATGTTTGCTAAAACAGTTAGGATCGCTTTTTATGTCGAGAGAGAGAGAGAGAGAGAGAGAGTATACTTTCGTTCAATAACAGAATGAAAGACCTGTACCATTAATTTACACGACAAACGATTTGCTTTATCGATTGCTTACCAAATTGCAGACCAAAGCTATTAACCACAAAAATTAACATGAAAGCATATTGTGCTCTGCCTAATTTTCACATCGCAAATATGTTGTCCATTGATAGCCGAATTATGACCAGCATAGTAAAAATTAAATATACAGCAAGTAACGAAAATATAACACTTACCACAAACTAGTCCTGCACCAAAATAGTATTTCCTTTCAAGTCCACCGGAGTCATCTTTCAGTGTGTATGCACCCTCCTCAGTCATTTCAAAAAGTCTACATTCTTCTTTTATTATCTCTTGCATCATATGAGTGAGGAACTCCTTCCTTGGTCCCCTTAGGTCGGAAGCCTCTTCTCCATAAAATGTCACCTCAAGGGGTACCAGAAGGTTGGGCGCTTCCAAGATCTCCTCCATTCCTGTTGCAAACATATTCATCCGCGACACATAGATGGGTTGGGTTTCACCCTCCAGAGGTTCTGTTAATAATGTTTGGTCTAATTGTCTTCCAGTCATTACAGATTTTTGAAAATAGCGCACGACAGCTACTGGGTCATGAATGTCCTTGCTGTGGCAACAAAAAAGAGGATGTCAAGGTACTTAAATTACTGAATTCAGGTGGAATTTTGTAAACTAAGAAGGCGTCAATATATACTGAAACAAGAGAAAAGAAAAGCAACGGAGTCTAAGAATCTTAAAATTTGTCAGTTGTATCTAACTTTCCTAATTCAAAGGGCAAACACTCATTCATGTGCATGTGGCAGTGAGAAATAAAGATATCCACTGTAAACATGTAATTGAAGCCAAGCTATATACATGAATTAATATATTTTACCTGGATAACAAAGCAGAAGATATCCAACAAGATTAACTAGTTAATAGATATATTAGCAATCGGTGCTTATTGGTGTGCATGTGTTTGTGTTAAACCAGTCTTTAATATTAAGAAAATAGTTACCTTTTTGCAGATGGAAACATAAATAGGTCACTTGGCACAAAAATACATAGTCCAGCATGTAAAATGAACTAATTAGAGTTAGCTGCATCTTATTATGCGTTATTATGACTCATCTAGACAAAAGAATTTCCACTATCTCATATAAAGTAGCGTATCGCTGAAAAGGCACAGATTGGCCTCAAGAAGGAAATTTTGTTTTTCATATACTTTGATCAAAGACTATTGATCGATTTTTTTCTAAGCATGAATGCATACAGCAACCATACAACATGGCATCTCATAATTGGATCTTTCCGAAAAATATTTTTCTTAAACATCTTACACTTCTTCCAAAATCACAGCCATGTTGTCAACTAAACAAGAAGCCCTGTAATTTGTCATTACAGTATGATGCAGATCACCAATGTTGGGATGTCCGGTTACATCATTATGATGCTCAGTGTTTCTTGATCCAGCACCATGCTCTTCACTGGTACGTTGTACTATTGCTACTATACCAGCATGCTCGCTAGTCCCTCGCTTGGGAAACATGGCCACGACATTATCATGTTGTCTGATAGTTGGAACTCTGGGTACATAACTGTACATTGCACCAGTGTTGAGAGGTGGGTCTACATTACTGTTGTTGTTGTGTGTTGTTACAACACTAGGCTGTTCACTAACGTTAGCTGGATCATCGCTGAAAACACATAAATATATTTACAACATTTGACAAATCAGATGATTATAGATCGATTCAGATTTATGTCGTCCTGTAAGTTTCATAAAAAGCATATGCATTCTACAAGACATATATTTTAGATAAGAACTGTACTGTAATAGCTGAAATATATGTAGGACACAACTGGAATGACTATGAAGTGGCATATTTATTAATCAAGGATGATTAAATTCCATCATCAGACTCTGTAACATGCAAGAGGATTCACAATGAAGCAAAACATCGCGTAAAAATCCACCAGGACATTTAGTTAGTTTACATGGGTAGTGACCAGTGGACTGAGTAAAGGGGACAATGTATAATGTATGATCAATCTGCACTGGAGCCTCACTTTCTTTTTCACTAAAGTGATGCTCTATTGTGATGTTTAGTGGATTCCATACATTTATATGCAGTCTACTTCCAGTAAATCACATATCAAGTTTGCAGGAACTGCACGAATGTAAATCATGTATCAGTTGTACACACAACTATTCTATACTCTACACAAATATGACTCATTTATCAAATGTACAGGGAGTTAGTTACACACTCTACACAAATATGAATCATTTAAGGCAAATAATCAAGTATTGAAGGATGGACAGAAGACCGTCACACAAATTCTCTAGTCCTGAGTCAAGTAGATCTAAAACCTAGGTTCAAAGACATACAACTTACTTGAAAATTTCAATGAAATCTGCATCTTCTCCTGATTTCTGAAAATCATAAAAAATATGTGGGTACGTTTTCAGCAATAACACTCTCAATCCCCAACATTACGTAAATACTCTGCACACATGATACCATCGCATAAATTTAGTGATCTAAACAACAGGCACTTTCTAACCAAACGAAATGCATACCCTTTGATTCTGTCTAGGTATCAGTAAAGTTTGTAAAAAAAATACTCTCAACAGAAAAGCAAAGCAAAACTTCATTTACACAGCACTTCATCTTCGCTAGCCAAGCTTCAAATATGATAATCCTATCTACACCTTGGCGGATCGAACACATATACTGTTGTTTTGTCCTAGCGACATCTATTGGATTTACTGAACTGCCTCCCATCGTACATAATGCCAAGTAACCAATAGCGTGGTGCATTCTACACTGGCCGAAAATAATGGAGGCAACTGACCTAAAAGGATACTTTGGATGTTTAACCTCGAAAGTATGACTATGTACCAGAGTGAAGCCATTACAGGTGTATTTGAGAGAAAGGAAATTGTGCAAACACGGACTGGGACTAGAAAATTGCTTACTTATCAATCCATTCTAGCTGTGTGCTCCCCTTGTCCCAATCATGTAGGAACAGTGTTCACATTTGAACAACTTAATTTTGATTTGATGCGATGGCTTGCCGTTGCATCCAGTGAAATTCATAGACATGAAACACAGAAATATCTGCCCGATACGCCGAGGCGGTGATAGGTTATCATATCGGAACCTTGCCTTGCGAAGATGACAGCCCTTAGAAATTGCACTTTTGTCTAATATACATGAATTGTATATAAACGGAGGTAACATACTGTTGGATTAATGTTAAAGCTTTAACATGAGCAAAATACCTGATACAATTAATTGATAGTCAGACTACCTTATCTTGCATGTGTTCTCTCAGGTCCTTTATAGGTACCATGCTTGAACAAGACAAACACTTTTCTTGCTCTTCAAAGGAGTCTTCTATGTCACTTATAGCGATACTCTTCTGAATCGGCCTGATGTATATGCGACCTGTACCGAACTCCCTAATGTCTTCTGCACTGCATCTTCCGTGACTTAATGTGGTTAAAACTTTGTTGGAGTTGCTTTTTAGCGTTAACAGCTCAAAACCACCACACTGATCTAAAGCCGGAAAAGAGCTGGAAAACAGATAATGAATATTACATTTTTTTATTTTCGAGTACGGATAACAGTTTTATATCAATGTTCACTTTTAAACTCAATTTTAAGACAATTATGTAATGTTTTTGTTTGGCATTAGGATTTCAGGAATAAAGATATGGTTAAATTTATTTAGAAGGTTGGTTCAAGCTGGAAATATTGAATGGATGATGTTGAGTACTGAGAGGAATCGTCATCGAGTCTTATATTTCATTAATTTCTTGAATAGCATTCAATTATTTTTACTCAGATAATATTGTTTTGTGAACGTATCTAAAATTTGGTTTATACTTTTACTTGATTTTGACAAGTAAACCGTAGGACATAGCTTGTTCAACCGAATCTTACTTGTCCGCATAAACATTAAGAAAAACACCAGGTCTTACAAGTACAGTATTAAAACTAATCGCAAAAAGGGACACAGTTAAGTCTATAAATAAAATAGACAATATCTACTGAATCTGTACATTTCAAATTTTGCATAGTGTTTCTGAACTTTTATTTTGTGGAATATTCTATTTAAAAATGCAATAGGAGCTTAACGCATAATTTATGGACCAACAAATATTAGCTTCCACCACTCCCACTCACACATAAGCTTGATGGTTTAGCAATAAGTACTTAATTGTTTGATTTACCAAGAAACAGTATTCTAAGTAAACATTAGAGAAAAACATTTCCAGCTGGAATATTCTTTTCATGTTGAGGCTTGGAACAACTTGAAGATGGGAATTTGTACATGTTCGCATTGTTGAGAGGAAGTTAAGTTATATGACTCAACAAATCTGTATATTGTGAAATAGAAGTGCACACAGAGATACAATTTGAAAGAGACATTTGCATCAAGAAAAACAGTAGATATAACTCACATCAACAAGCGATGGTGTATCTTCTCTATTATGACTTTAACTGTAACTAGATGAGCAGCCTAGAGGCGGAAACCGAGCTGCATAGTGCCTACCTGCTGTTGCTTTTTTTTCTTTTTTACAGTTCATTCTCTATAGATTTAGAACGTAACATACAAGCATGCACTTCACTCGTTTCCTTCATTCCAAAAATTTGCCGATCACCTTTCATTACTTTGTCTAAAGCATAATTACCTTAGTATGGCCTGTCTCACTTGGTCATGCAAAGCATCAGCAGGAATAATAACTTTCTTTTCCCCAAGGCCATTTTTACGTAGGATTCTCCTTTCTTCCAGAGATGGAATAGTAGTAGAAGTATTGGAACTCAGACAACAAAAGATCGAGTAATAGTGCGACCTAAAATAGAAATATGTTTCAACGCAGTTTACTTGTTTTGGTGACTAGAATCAGGACATAAAAATGAGCAATATTTCCTAAAACTTTATGTAAGTTATGAGTGAAGCAGACAGGCATGTGTTTGTGAGACATGGATGTCCACACGTTCCTGTTGAACAAAAATTCAAGTAAGAAATAAATATGCATGTATTTATAAATCATACTTAGGTTTCATATTCTCTGTTGCAATTGTGTGTGAAAAAATTTGATAAATTCCATTTTGTAAATTTTAAATGTAGGCATTTCATCAAAATCGAACAATGTAAATTTGTGAATCGTCAAAAACACTAACGAAAAGACATAGCAGAACAAAAACAACAACAACATAAGAGGGGAGAAACAAACACATATTAACATTTGTGCATCGTAAGAAAGACACACATCACGCAGACAGTCAATACAATAGTTGGGGTACTTATTTTATATTCAAAATAATACTAGTACAGAATATTTAAAAAGAAACAAACACTGTGCCTTGTTCTAGTGGTTAACTTGAATGTTGAAGTGATGTGGTGCTGGTTTCACATCAAGACAATAAAGGCTATATATTGACTATATATATATGGGATAACCTATCTGTGTGAGAGTATTTGTGTGTCTGTGTGTACACGTTCAATCTGATCAATTGTATGAAATGTATTTTTCCATTCATAAGTGTTGTCTTGGGTGCTTAATATGGCAAAAAACAAAACAAAACAGAAATAAAGCAACTATATAAAATAGTGATATATAGTGATAATGAAGGGTACCTTTTCTTCTCCCATCAATCCTGACCAAATTGTTATCAGTCCTACCAGTTCTTGACCTATATAGATTTAATCTCTGTGCAAAACAAAAAGAACATGTGACAAGTCTTAATGTACAGAAAAAAAGATGATGTGGGTTTTTCTCATATAACAAAAGATGATGCCTAGGTCATTATATTTTGGGGGAAATCAATAACATTTCATGGTGATATTCGTTTACTCTTCTATTGAAAGAAGACCTATTTGATACACTAGGCTTCTATGAATGTTATAGGGCTTATGTGTATGGAAACACACTTTATGAATCATAACGTTTAATTAAAGCTTAGCGGATATTATATGTTTACACATTAGCAATAGGACATTAGCAAGTTACGGAAAGGCAAAACTATAAATTAGTTGGTGTTAATAGTTTCATTGTTTTTCGCATAGCATTTAATTCAGTTTAGTGGCTGTTGAATCCACTAAACTTAATTAAATTGATTAAATGGGACAGTTGCATAAAATTGTTAAAATTCAATTTTAAAATCTTCGTGGCATCAACAACTCAGGATGACAGACAGAAAGACGAAACACCGTGATGACAATGATGTAGCTCATGGAATTAAACAGTGCAAAAAGGAGAAGTCTGTTGAAATTATATACCATTGTTCTACTAAACAAGCATCTGTGTTCCTCCGATACCGATGAAGATGATGTCTGACTCGCAGATGAACCAGATGCAGAGGATGTAAGTGATGATGAGGTGGAGGAAATCTGGTCTGCGACCCTCCTCAAGATAGATATGGCATCATCAAGGTTTGTTCTCATGTCTGAATTAAGAACAAAATTGGTAATAGTTATGGAACGCCATAAACAGTACTTGCGTGCAAGCTGCTTGTATGAATCGTTTTCTGTTCTGTAATATCAATGAATTGGTTGTCACAATGAGGAATACGTGTGTGTGTGTGTGTGTGTGTGTGTGTGTGTGTATGCATGTGTGTATGAATGTATGTATGTTTTAATTTGCATTGTTTGCTTGATAGTTTTGTTTTAAAAAAATTTTTCCACTTTATACTATTGTCATGTAATATTGTATGTTGGACTTAACCCTGTAAAAATTCAAGTTCATTTTATATTCTACTTTAATTACTGATTTTGTTTTAAAGACTGTGAACACGTAATATATGGCTAAAATATTATCTTTGTGTATGGGGTTGAAATTAAAATCACTATCAGAAGAAGTAGACATGTCTATTTGGGTCTGGGTCTAGTTTTTTGGAAATCCCCCATAAATTGCCAGGTTTTCCTGTTGTTTACTACATTTTGTATTATAATTTTAGAAATAGTTATACATAATTACAACTAAGAGTTTATTTTGTAAACATTAGAAGCCTTCTGTAAGGGTTTGTTGACAAAATGCTAATTGTGACCGGAGGTCAAGTAGTGGACTATATAATATTGTCACTGGAAAAATTATTCATTTGTGATTTAAAATCTTAGTAGAATTATTCTGTATTATTGTTGTGACCAATAGTTCATATGGGCTGGAATTTTAGTTATTCCGATTATTTCTTCCCTGGAAATACAAACGTGCTCTGATAACATTCTTGGAAATAGAGACTTGGATTTATTGTGAAATACAAAAAAGGATATAATCTCTGTTTGTATTATTGTAATCCAACAAAAGACTTGCCAAAACAACACTTTACATGCCATCGCAGGCACATCGCAGGCACATCAACCTTTTCAGCGCTGGATTTAATTTGGATTTCCACTAAATTTTATTCATACCTCTTATCATCGGAACTTTTGTCTGCAGTTCTATGATTATTTTGGGATTTAATTCGCAATACCATAATTTCTTTCTCTTTATTTTCACTTTGTAATCAAGGGAAATAAAATCTTTGTTGACTTTTTCACATTCTGTTGCTTCTCACACTTTTCTATTACATATATAAAACGACAGAGTCGTAATAATGTATGTATGTATGTATGTATGTATGTATGCATGTATGTATGTATGTATGCATGTGTGCATGTATGTATGTGTGTGTGTGTGTGTGTGTGTGTGTGTGTGTGTGTGTGTGTGTGTGTAGCGTCCTGTCTAACAAATCGGATAGTAAATACGTAGAATAGTGTAGAAAAAGTGTCAAAAACGGAGTGCTCATGGCTAGAAACGTGAGGTTTTGGAAGTGGGGAATCTGTAGGTAACTCTGGAGTTACTGTAGTGAACAAAATGGCATCGACTTTCGACGATTGAGGAGACCAGGATATAAATGCTTTACATAATGAATAAAGCTTCTGAGGCATAATGTAATGATGCGGACAACTTGTAGCTTTGTCTGATACAATGCACAGAGTAAAGGCATCAGCGACTTTTGATTTGTTTTACTGAGATTCTTCCTATAAAACATGTTAGTCGGGTCTTGATGCTAAAATTATGCATAATTAGACGTGGACACGAAGGATTTAAACTTTATAAGAAAGAGTGTTGGTCAACTGCATACAGTAAATCGCATACATAAGAAAGTCGTGAATATTATCCTTCACTTAGTAATGAAAGTTTAATTAATAGCCCTGTTAATTATATTTTTCTTATTTATTAAATTATGGCAAATTGTTCCTTGTAAACAAGTTGGTATTGAAAGAAATCAACACACTCTACATGTATGTATGTATGTATGTATGTCTGTATGAATGTATGTACAACACATATACAAATAATGACAAGAATGCTGAAAAAAGACAGACGATCCTTACAAAACTATTTTGACATTATCGTGCACATCATTACTGAATGGATACTGCCCTGCTGAGTTACTACTGATCAGAAGAAAATTACGTTTTTTTTGGGGGGGGGGTCACCAGACAGAAGCCCACCCCCCACTTAACCAAAGAGGAAATTGTTTGTGTTTCCCCCCATAGATGTGTTGTATCTGTTATTGTTTTTGAAGGAATTTAAACTTTAAAATCAAAGTTTGAATTTAGAAATTTTGATCGGGGTATTTCTAAAATGGCCCTAGTGTATCTATAAGGTTGTACGTCCGAATAAGGTTTCTGTCACCTTTTCCGGATTTCCTCCCTTAGTTCTTTTTAAGTGACCTTTGCTACAGGTCCCCTGTCCCATGAGTGCTATATGTTGGTGCTATTTGTTTTGTTTGCTATATTTGTTTACGTGTTGGGACTTAGCTCTAAATCATCTTTATAACCCAGTTGTTCTATTTCTCCCTTGATGGGATTTTTGTTTTGTTTTTGAATTTTGTCGAGAATGCGGTGTGTTACTCTGTAAGTTTAAAACCTTAGTGGTTTGGGTGTGTGTTATATATACCGCTATATATATATATGTGTATATATATATATATATATATATATATATATATATATATATATATATATATATATATATATATATCAGAGATAAGTAACTGTGCTCGAGATGGGGTCCATACTTTATTTATTTGGTGTATTTCTCTCATCTCGAACAGGTTATCTTGTATTTATTTATTAGCCAAAATTTCCGAGACATCTTTTGATGAAAGAGTGGAAGGAAACAAAGCAAGGTAGAAGAATAGTAAGTATTTAAAATTAGCATAGGAAATTTTTAATTTTTTTTATAGAAAGGAAAGAGTGTTCTGTCAGGAAAGCGTCCGTTAGTCTTTCCCAAGTTTTATTATTTGTCCACATGATCTCATTGTGTCCACTATGTAATCCGTCATTGTATATAAAGTTTTTTTTTGTCAAAATTCCCGTCCAAGTATAGCAGATTTTGTGTCTTATATGTAGTTGTCTTTCTAATCTCGTCGATTACTTTTTGTCTTTTAGTTTGTCTTTGTTCACACTGTAGTATTGTATGTGTCTTACTGAAGTTATAGTTTTTACACAGTGAGCATTTAGGCGATACTCTGATCATATGCCGCCGCACTGCAACCTCTCCTGTTAACCACACATTATGCTTGTATTTAAAGCATAGAATCTGCATTTTTAAAGATCCTAACTTAATCCAATTCCCTCATGCTAGTTTCCAATTTGCGTATCTATTTTCCAACTTTACTTGGCTCATTACTTTTTCTGTTGCATTTTCCCTAATCCACCCGTATGTTTTTTCCTTTCCAATACCCCATAAATCTACTTTGTCTCTATATTTAATTAAAACTTCCCTAATTTCTCTCAATTTTCGCGGTGTTTCTAAAAGTCTACTTAATTTATTATTTGTATATATATCCTTTCTGTGTCTCATGAGCAAGCCAAACCAATATATGTATATGGCTTCCCATGCCATATCGGGAACTGCTTTTAAAATTTTAAATCTATTTATAAAATTACTAGCTACTTTACCACCGGCACCAGAAAACTTGCAGCAGAAAATGGCAAGATTTAAAGAAACTGAAGAAATCGGAAAACTATAGACATTTAATGCTCATGCCTACCACAGTATCAGAGCTCGTCCGAGTGATTTTTTAAAAACCCTGATACTTGACTCTTGATGAAAGCAAATCAGCATCTATCAAGCAAACTTGATATTTCACACGTTTGGGAAGACCGTGAAACCCACATGAGAGACAGAACCAGGTCACGTTTCATTTTATATGTTAACATACGCAGGATTTGAGATGTAGCGTTAGCCTAATTCTAACTAGCTTTAAATATCACTCAACAGTTTTTGTCAAAGAAATTAATCAGACATTCTACACTGGACTAGAACTGATTTACATCAACAGTTGGTTGATGTTATGCCCTCACAGGGTTTAAGATCAATGAGAAAAATAGTTTGAGGGCAATCGTGTCTCCGCAGCTTTACCGGTGTCTTGTAATTAATAAATAATTAGTATGCGTTTAATACAAATACGCCATATAGATTAAACCTATTAGTTCATATTATCTAAGGAAGCAAATATCCAGTAATGCACTGTTATCCTTTTTACCATCCAGGTTAGTATGCAGAATAAAAGCCGTCTTTTACCAATTGAGTCTAGTTCACCCTTCATTGATAAATGATGCTCACCTGGAATATTCTGTTTCATATATAACTTCGAACTAGTAATTGATAGCAGCCTATAACAAATCATAATTCCCCACCACATACTTTACCTCTTTCACACTGTACCTTACCTTCCCAGTTAATAATCGCCCTCATATTCTATATCCCATGGTTCATTCAATGATTCTACATTGCATTTATCTGGTAAATCACTAGACTCCATTAAAAATAAACTTCAAATCGACCTCAACAATATATCAGTTTGGTGTCATCAAAATAAAATGCATATTAACATATCTAAAACGAAATGTATGACAATTGGAAAAAGGCAGCGTCTATCTACTAACATGGATTTACTTCTAACCCAAAATGGCTTAGACGTATATATTGTCAAAAATCAGAAAGTTCTTGGTATCTACATTGATCAACACCTCAGCTGGAATGCGCATATCGATAACCTATGTGCAGTGGTAGTCAAAAGAATAACTGTTAAAATTGCTTTCGAATTTTCTACCTCCACAATCACTTGAAATTTATTTTTCGGGTTATATACTACCACTGATAGATTACGGCTGTACCATATGGGGAAACACATCAAATTATAATCTGTCCAGAATTGATAGACTCCAGAAAAGGGCAGCCCAAATAATACTAAAACTTTCTGTTATGACACCCTCAAATGTTTTGTTTTCACGTATGAAATGGCTACCTATACAAAAACGTATTCTTTATTTTAAAGGAATCATGACATACAAGTCTTTCAACGGTCTTTCTACAGATTATGTCTCTAACATAATTGAACTAAGATCATCGAATACTGAGCGTAATCTCCGATCGACGACTAACAACGATCTCCAGATTCCTCGGTCGAAAACCAAGCATTACAAAAGCTCATTTTTTGTATCAGCACCTACTGTATGGAATTCCTTATCAATGAGGATATGTAATTCTACTTCCCTTGCTTCTTTTAAAATATCATTAACGAAATTTTTTCTAGACCAGCTGGAATAACATATTAAAAGCTCTGAATAGAAAACTTTATAATCATATCCATGATTGATATATCCAGATCTTATTCGATATATATATATATATATATATATATATATATATATATATATATATATATATATATATATATATATATATATAAAGTAAGACTTATGCTGAAATGTATGTACCTGTGTATTGTGTGTATTGAATATTGTTCATAGTTGTATGTTTCCCAGTATAGTCACACATAGAATGAGTGCGACGATACCTGGTTATGTGCATGATCTTATATTTTTATTTTGTGCATTTTTTAAATTTCTTATTTTGTTTTAAATATTTAAAAAAAAAATTGTAACATAGCCGATTAAAAAAACTGAGGACCAGACGGCAGATGGGTCAGCCATTACCAAATGTGTTATCCTCGTTAAAGATAGGTTATTATTATTATTATTATCAATGCATACTTCACTGATCGCGTAACTCATATCCACGCATGAGTTTTACATATTAATTTCACGCGTTTCTCTTTGTTTTCCACCTTTGGTTCAATGTTAATTTCTCTTTGCATAATAATAATAATAATAATAGTCGTATACATGATGGTAACTCAATTAGTACCGAAACTAACCTCACTTTTGGCACTTTATTATCTACATATGTAGAGGCAAATATATAAAATACAGTTGAGAAACAAACATCGTACAGAAAAGGTTTAATTATTGATATACACAGGAACAATTAAGTGTTGATATAGCACAGAAAGCATTGTGTACACCAACATGCATGATTGAAAACTTTTCATTCACACACACACAGAGAGAGAGAGAGAGAGAGAGGGGGGAAAGCTGACCATAACCGGTTATAGACATTATTTAGATTGTATCCATTTCAAACGCCTGTGACGAAAGGAATGCTCCGATGGTTCTTCTTTAACATCTATAGGTAGACAGTTCCAAATGATTGGACTCAAACTATTTTTTATACAATTCCATTTCGGGCTTAGAAAGAAGAAAGTTATAATTTGGCATAGAGCGTAGTATCGATAGACCAGAAACTGTATTGACATTATCTGTCCTTTTACTGAACTTATTGTTTATATAGTTTGGCGTCGAATCATTAGGAACTAAGTCTTTATACTGTGAACAAATTTCTTTTAGAAAAATTACCACGTATGATTTTGTCACTCATATTTATACGTAATATTAATTTCATGTCATACGCTATCATTATTCTCATCTCGTTCTAAGTCATACTTGCTGTACACACATATTGATTGGAATGCATCTATCGCTCTCCTTTTCATAATATATTTTCTCAGTGCGCCTGCGCATGTGATACTGCTGATATATATACATATTTTATTGAATAAAATCTATGAGAAAAGTTATAGACCGCTACTGGAGTTATTCTTCAATAACAAAACATTACAATCACCATCACTATTTAGCACCACTTAGACCAATAACTGGTGGCGCCTCCAGTCATGTCAGAAAAATGCGGAGAAGTGCTTGTAGGTGTGTACAGCACCACAATAAAACAATAAAAAGAGAATAAATTAAAGACACCAGCAGCACAAATATCATGTTCAATAATAATAATAATAATAATAATAAGAAAAAGAAGAAGAAGAAGAAGAAAAATTTACTTGACATAATAAATCTGTTGATTGTGCACAAAGTTAGATTTTCTTAAACTTTACGGTTTCGCTTGTTTCTGTTAACACCATAAAGTTGTGACACTTCATACAGACCCAGACTTAAAGTATCAAGAGATGCTAATTGTTGATACACGTTCCATGTGGATTTGTTTGATACATTTGGAGATGTGAACAGTTTGTCTTTCTAAGGGCTTATCACATACCACTTTACAAATATGGAAGTCCTTGTAGTGTTGAAACATATATCGAAAGAAAGACAGCAATGGAATCAATTTCTTTTCTTCTTTCTGAATTATCCCAGGATCATGTCTCTATGATTCTTGTAAAATATTTTCTGTTTTCACAATTTTTCAAGGAACTTTACAAAACCATATATTACCATGAAGGTTCCATCTTCGCTTTTATAAAACAAATGTAGACGCACCAGAAATAATGTGCAGATGGAAACTGGAATGGAATTATGAAACTACCTGACATTAATAATTAATTCAAACGAGATATTCTTATAAAATACAAAGTTATTATTTTGATACTAGGTTTTACATGTATTGGAAGATAAAAAACTAAAACTTGGGCTTATGAAAATAGATGAAATGTGGACAGAAATAGAAGCTACAAAAGAATAACTATTTAATTATTATGCAAATTGATAAAACTTGTTGCACAAATGTTGCATGCACAAAGTTCGTGTAAATTTTAATCATAAACATTTATAAACTTCCATGTTGATATCTTTTCAAAACCTTTATTTTGATTTAATTATTATTATTATTTTAAATTATTTATTTTGATTTAATATTTTAATAGCCATAGTTTCTTCAGTGTTACTTCTAATATACATATAGCCATATAGTATTACCATTTACTGGTAATACATTTAAAATATAGCCCAAAAACAATGTCATGCCTAAAGTACATCCTCCTTTATAGTGACCAATATATAAGAAATAAAGCAACATATACACCGAGTTTCTTGATATGTGGAAGCCTGTAAAACTGACAGGATTATACAATTTTGGAGAGAACGCTGTTATTGGTTGATCTTAAAATTAGTCAGTACTGAAAAGTTATAAGCTACCATGACAATAAATAAATAAATAAATAAATAAATATATTTCTTCTTCTTCCTATTATTATTTTTATTATTATTATAAGAAGAAGAAGAAGAAGAAGAGCAAGAACAAGAAGAAAATGAATTATCTAAACTGATATAATGGTATGGTGATGACAACAATGATGATAGTGCTGCTAATGGTAATGATGATGAGCTGGAGGCTGCTTACTTTTTGCTTCAACATTATTTTTAACCTGATTGTATATATTATTTTTAACCTGATTGTATATATTTGTGATCATCTAAAAAAACTGTTCTGTTAAAACACGTTTGGGAACCGATGAAAACTGGACTTAAATATTTGATGAAGAGGTACAGTGCTTTTGTGGAACTGGTTTTTATATTTGTGTGTCTGTGACACAATTACACAAACGTGTCAATTTTTTTCCTCACTTCCACAGATTATCACATCATCAGCTAAGGGTGATTTACCCTAGCTACCTTATGTTTCATCGTCTCGGAATACACAACGATGATAATGTCCTATTTTAATTCTAAGTTTGAATCTCTTCTGACTAAAATGTATTATTTTAGTAATAAACTAATATCGCTCATTCGTTTTATCTGATATTAAGTGGCAAAACAAAAAGATCAAACCTGGGGTGGGTGGGGGTGGGGGTGGGCTCAACTGAGCTATAGGGCTTGACTTATATTTGGAAGCATACGATTAAGAAACGTTGATTTTAGGTCTAATATGATGTCAGGAGAAGGAAGTAGATAATATAAACTTGCATGCAATAGTGTTGTAAAGGAGGGTTTGGGGTACGGACGGAGTGTTTGCTCCGTACGCTAGTGGCATTGGGGCACCAAAACCATGGATGGGTGCCAGAGGTGTTGTGGCGCCAAAAACCCCTTGGGCTATCATCGTCATCCCGACGCCATTTACCTTTAGGACGCCAATGCTTGCATGCAAAGTTAGAATGTATTTATGCTTTAAAACAAACATTGCTCTTGTGGCAATGACAATTTGTTACTTTTGACATGACATGTAATTATTATTATTATTATTATTATTATTAATTTTGATATTTTGTTCTTGTTGGCACTGCCAATGACATCAAAGTAGAAAAGTGATAAAATATGCCTCGCTTCAGTAAAACAAGATGTCGAGAGTTCGAAACTCGATGTGGCATCCCAAATTTTTTGCAAATACCTTTTTTGGCATTTCTTTCAAATTCGCTCATCCCAATTTTACTTTTTCAAATTTTTTATCTTGAAAATGAATGGCTCTTTTATATTGATACCTACATTTATCTTTCTATGTGTCAGGCTGCCAAACAAGAGGTCGCAATTTTTTAAACACCTTTTTGTATTTTTTAATTCAATTTTTTTTAAATTTGCTCATCCCATTATTATTATTTTTTTGTTTACTTTTTGAGATTTTTTTAAAATGTTGAAACAGGCAATTGAGCTAAGTACAAATACATACCAAATAGACACTACTTAAATCGATGGATATCAGGTAAAATCTAGCATTGGTCCAGCAGTCAGCAGAAAGTACGAAAGTACAAGCTTCGACCGTTCTATTGGAGAGAGAGAGAGAGAGAGAGAGAGAGAGAGAGAACGTCTTTACCCTAAGGGCTACGTGGTATCACTTACAAATCGCTGATGCTGTTTGTTTTTTTTTAAATTCTGATAGAATCCATGGCCTTTCCTTGTTATTTTCATACATCATTTGCTAAATTGTGGGCTTATTCAAACATGATCTATGCTTCTTCTTCGCCGTAAAACACTCCAAAGGAGGTAACTGTTTTTTGTTCACGTATTATTCTTTCAAAATATATTACTAAGTTCCCTCCCCCACCCCAATTTTCAATACGTTTGGAAAGGAGAGTAGCGTGTTTGAAGTGCACTAAGAGTCGTGAATAAGGGAATCAAAGAAAAATGATATTCGATATCAAAGAGGAAATATAAAAGAAGAAAAAAAGCACTAATATGTCGCTGCAAACTGGATTCAATAGCGGAAAAAGAATTGATAACATATAGACCTTTGACGAATAATGCGTGTGCACGTAGGGCCGGTAATGTAAAATATACCAAAATTGACGGGAAACACATTTTTGGCTTAGTGTGTAAGGTCATTAAACATGGTAATTAATATTGATTAAATAAAATCAAGATTTAATCTCTTTAGTTGATAGATCTCGCTTTGTTGAAGCCTAAGAAATTCGCGCAGTACAGGGCAGAACTTGAAAAAAAAAATACACGCACATTCATTAATGTGGATAAAATCACTTTATGCTGATTGGAAAACACTTCTTGTTTATAAAATACGAAAAGAAACACTTACCTTTGCTTTGCTGTCCAACTGTCGTCTGCAAAAATCTCAGCCGAATGCTGTAAATACGCCCGTCGATTATGTTTCGGCGTGCTGACATCATACGTCATAGATAACAGCGCCCCCCTGTGTTTGTTTGGATTTACGCTAGCTGATTTACACTTTGATCAGACCGTTTACATTCCATACATTTCATTTAATACCACATCATTTGGAATATGAGCTGATCATTCCATTCTGTTCTTCAGACCATTTCAACTAATGCCAGATCATTTGGAATCTGATCACATCATTTCATGTGTTGGGTTAAATCATTTAATTCTAGACCACATAATTTCATTTAATACTACGTCATTTGGAAGCAGATTTCATCAATCCGTTTTGTTCTTTAAATCATTTAATTTAATACCACATCATTTAGAATCTGAATTCATCATTTCATTTGTTGAGTTGAATCATTTCATTTCATACTTAGTAATTTCATTTAATAATATGTCATTTGTAAGCAGATTTCATCAATCCGTTTTGTTCTTTAAATCATTTTATTTAATACCAGATCATTTGGAATTTAAATTCATGATTTCATTTGTTGAGTTAAATCATTTCATTTTAGACTACATCATTTTATTTAATAGCACGTCATTTGGAAGCAGATATCATCATTCCGTTTTGTTCTTTAAATCATTTTATTTAATACCAGATCATTTAATTTAACGCCACATCATTTGAAATCTGAATTCATTATTTCATTTTTGGGGTTCAATCATTTCATTTCATGCTACATCATTTCATATCACACAACATCATTTGGAATCTGAATTCATCATTCCGTTTGGTGGGTTAAATCATTTCATTTCACTCTACATCATTTCATTTAATACCACGTCATTTGAAATCTAAATGCATCATTCGGTTTTGTTCGTTAAATCATTTCTTGTGACACCACATCATTTGGAATCTGGATTGATCATTTCATTTGCTAGGTTAAATCATTTGATTTCATACTAGATCATTTGATTAATGTAATTTTGGCGGCGACGGCTGCCCATACCCTTTGGTGTATTTAGCATGTAACCATCTTCGCTAGCCAAGGTTCCTATGTGTTAAGCCTATCTACACCTTGGCAGATCGTTCAGATATTTCGAGGCTTTGGGTTTGTGAATTTAATTCAATGCGGCGGCAAGCCACCGCATCCAATCAAAATCAAGTTGTTTAAATTTGAACACTGTTCCGACAAGATCGTGACAAGTGGACCACGGAACTGGAATGGACTCATAAATAAGCAGTTTTCCACTGCCTGTCCATGTTTACACAAATACATTAGTTCCCTTAAAAACAGATGTAATTGCTTTTTTCTAGTATGTAGTCGTATTTTCGATGTTAAACTTACATAGTATCCTTTAGAAGTCAGTTGCCTCAACCATTTTCAGCAGACGTATAACGACGCATCGCTCGTACGAGCTACTGGTTAGTCGGCATTCGAACTAAGGGAGACAACTTATGAAATCCAATAGATGTCACCTGGACAAAGCTCTGAAATTATCTGTCCGATACGCCAAGGTGTAGATACCCTAGGGCTATCACATCGGAACCTTGTCTAGTGAAGATGGTATGTAACTTTCGCCAGACTCTGTCTGTTTAGTAGGTATCTTTCATCATTTTGGTCTACTTAATTGTAAGATTATATGAATACGAATAAGGGCAGAAATCAATGCTATTGCATCTTCATCGACGATTATTGCATGAACGTAACTTTAGGCAGCCTTTGCCTGTTTAGTATGTATCTTTCATTAGCTTAGGTCTATTTAACTGTGAGACTATGGGACTACGGTTAAGGACAGAAATCAGTATTTGCTACAAGACTGATAGTCTTTTAATTCTTGAATGACGGATATATAAAGTATTATCGAATAAAATGATTTGGAAATTAACTATTATGAAAAGAAAAGACGAGTGTTGCAAGAAATCACTATAATGATAGAAGGATCTTCGTCCTTGATGCGACTAGTAATATTTTGTGTGGACACACTCTACCCCTTCATTGACTGTCGTGATAATTTAGTTATCATATTTTTTATTAATATACACAGTTAAATATAAATTTTAATTATTTAAATAAAATTACACTCGGAATAAATGTTAAGAACATTTCTTAATAGATCCGCTACCATCGGACTTGGGGGAGGGCGGAGAGACGCTGGTTGTATATAACAGGTTTATCGACGAATACGTTTATGAAAGAAAACAAGGGGAACAAGACTGACACAATAGACTAAATGATGACCATTTCCATTTTAATAAATCAGAGTAAATATGAATAACCTATACGTGTCAGAAAATTCTTTGCGTCGCTGTCTGCACGCAAAAACTGTCTTGCAAGATTGTGAAAACAATAATAACGAAATTGAAACTAGAAACTGCGCAAGTCTGATTAGACAACAAACGGGAACGGAGATTATATACATTGCTTAAAGTAGTGGACAAACCCGCTTTCTGTCTTTGGATATCGTAATGCAAAACTGGTGTATTACAGGTAACACAGTAATTTATACATTAAGCTTGCTTGTATGTAAAACGCTGATATACAGGAATGAGTAACTTCAACGCGGTTGTGCGGTAAAGTTTGCACATTCGTTTTTTGAGCTACCCTTAATCACAGGGGCTTGTGTGGTCGTGTAATTCACCTATGCGGATGTACTTTGTAATTGTATGTTTTATGTTTGTTTATACCACCTCTACGGATCATGTTTATAGTTCTTAAGATATAGGGTTTCCGCCATGGGTAATGAATACAGCGTTGTTTCATATCTGGCGCAGTTCGAGATTTACCGGGAATACTGAATATTTTACCACCACTCACAAATTACATTCTTAGTTCGTGTCTTATTCAGGAAAACGACCTTTGCTGCAAATGTTTAAATTTTTTCATGGAATATTACCAATGGAGGCTGTTATTGAAGTTAACTGGGAGTGATTATGAGAAAGAACGTGTAGTTTGCAAAGTTATATCTTCATGCCTATGCATATAATAAAAAAATATAGGTTTTTTAGTTGCACATTTTGTAGGAGGGGGTGGGGCACTATAACATTTTCAGTGCTTTGGGCCCTGGAAGGTCTTAATCCAGCACTGTATGTATGTGTGTGTATATGTGGATATATATATATATATATATATATATATATATATATATATATATATATATATATATATATATATGTCCTGTACTCACTGTGGGTATTTGCCGCACATGCCTGGATAATCATTAAACTGAAAATTAAAGACCTTAATAAAGTAAACTGAAAGGTCACCAGGTGTAGTTCAAATTTTTTTTCTCTGTGGGACAATCGGTAAAGGTGTTGCTGACTAAGCCTTGATCTTAGTGAGAAGACGTTTTGTAGATTAACATAGTCACATACTCTGGAGCATCTCCTCTGAAAAACCAGAGCTACTTTCAGGCATTGATTCGCTCAACTGTTTTGAACCATTTTAATTCTGTGAATATATCTGATGGATGATGATGTATCAGTGGGGACATCAGTAATCAGCTGAGCTGTTTTTGAAGCTTGGGAATTCTATCTGGTTGGGAGCTAGTACAGTTTCCCCATATTGTTGAACAGTAGTCAATCGTTGGAAGTATATAAGCATTATAGTAAATAATTCTGGAGTCCTCTGTCAGGGACATTTTTTTAATTCTATTAAGTAATGAAATTAATGATATAGTTTACATTTTCAGTTGCCTTATTATTAATTTACATTGATGTCTTTCTTTTTAATTTTGAAAGTTTTCTAGATTTTCCCATAACACGTATTTTGTCTCAGATTCGCTTATTACCGTCAAATTTTGTTTCAACTACTCCTCAGTTGATATATTGGGTCTGAACTTATTTTGCAATCCAGGGTATAGACATTGCTACTTGATGAAGTTGTTGCATCATCTGCAAACATGTTAGTGTTTGTATGTTGATTACAGAGTGGAAGATCATTGAAAAATAAAAGAAAGAGAAGGGGACTCAGTATAGAGCCTTGTGGAAGACTGATTCCAGGACAAAAGCACCCTCAGGACTAAAATCCCTTACGACAGAAGCCCCCTGACAAGGGTAGGGCAAAAGCCTCCTTGGGGTAGGAAAAAAGCCATTTGATATTAGATATTTAAAGTATTTTAATTTATATAGAACTGTTTATTTATTTGATTAAGATTTTATTTATTTGTTGTACATTGTAATTCTATTTGCTAAGTTAAACATTGGTCTCCCTTGAACCCTTTAGTAAATTTTTATAGTGCATAATGCCATGTTTATCTTGTGTAATGACTACAAAAGAATTTAATAACATATTTTATATATTTTTGCATACAATACAGGCACATTTTCATAAAAGTCAAACAAAATAATCAGATTTATTAAACACATCTGTGTATCTCACACTAGGCAACAAATCATTTCTATGCAGATTTCTGTAATTTTACATAGAAATAACTTCTCATTGTTGTGATGTTGCATTTTTTTTATATAAAAACAGCTTTTGAAGTGCATGCTATTAATAAAGAAACCACATTATTTGTGAGCAGATTCACAATCATTGTATTGGGAAATAATGTTTCATTGTTGTGATTGTCACATTCTTTGATATAAAAACAGCTGGTTTCAAAACATGTACATGTATGTAACAGGTATTACTGAAACAGTGAATGGCAGTTCATTATGCAGCTCTTGTTCATTACACCCTTTTCTCAACAAAGACAGTTCTTTTGATCACAGTCATAGAAATTTGCCTTAAAGGTTTGGTTCAAGTTTTTTTTATGTGTTTCTTGTAGACTGAAACTTCTTAAGACCAAAAACCAATAGGACCATGTAAAATTTAAGCTTCAGGTCTTTTAGTTTGCAGTGGTTCACAAAATTCACCTAAAATGAGATTAGTTATATCCTATAGTTATAGCATATATACATTGATTAGTGACTACATTATGTTTTATTAATACATTGATCTTGTTTGTACTGATATTTTTAGGATAACACTTGACACTAATTTTGATTCAGCACCTACATATGTGCTTCTATGAACAGTTATATAATTTGATAAAATGCTGCTATCCAGCAAATATGAGAGAACATTGCTGCAAAATTCTTATTTTGTTGGTCTTGTGGTTAATTGGTCTCTGGTGGTTTTTGCTGTATTTCCTAACCCCTTGATATATTTGGTACATACTTGGGATAATTTATTATGAAGCTATGATACCACATTCTTCCACAAGCTGGCATTCCCCAATGACCTTGTATTGAAGTTACATAAGATTTTGAGAAGCAGTTTTCATTTGTTTATATTTCTTCACTGTATTTATGAACTTTGTTCATATGTGGGATGAACCACTACAAAGTCATGACAGTTTATTTTGTCATATGGTCTCACAACCTTTTGACTATGGGGTCAAGGTCACATATTTTACAGAAATGCTTTGATTGTGGGTTGAACATGCAGGTTCTGGCCTTGTTTTCAACATTTGGTTGGTATCCATGCTGTAATTAGAAAATACCTTCTTAGTGTTTACTTTCCTTGCATCTCTCTTTGTCAGAATTATGGCGCTCCATTTTTATATCCCTGTCATATCATGGAAAGAGATATATGGTGTTGCCCATGTCCATAGACATCCTTTCTTGTCATGAATTGTGTTTTCACTCAGAAGCATTTGACAGACTTCAAGGATTGAAATCAGCAAGGCCTTATGTTAAGCAGCCTTACTTGGTTTTTGCCTGTTTTAATAGGGACTTTGCATTCAGTGTTGCTTCTGTTAAATTTGTGTACAAGGCTTTGCATTATAAAATTCTAGGTCATGTTTGATTTTTACTATTTTCCGACAAGATTAAATGGAGGCATGACCCTTTTTTACTTTGAACTTTGCTGTTCAGTTTCTGCTTAGTAGATTCTGAAGACTCTTGTAGACTGAAACTAAATTTGTTATGAGGTATTATATGAAGAAGACCTCAACCAGTTTTGAATTTTACTGTTGTCTGGCAAGTGCATCAATGATATCTTTATTTTATCCAGTCTATACATCTGTTCAGTGGTCTGTCCATATCTCCATTTGTCAAGTCTGGTCAAATTTATTAGTGCAGTTCCGTATGAACTGCTGGATGTGAACAAGAGTGTAATTTAGTAGGCCTGTTTCTATGAATATATTGATTGCATAATTTGATTTTCACTTAGTTCAAGCTATTTTTCGCATGAATACTTTTCTCTTTTTCTGCATTATTTGTATTATACATATGGGTGAAAACCTTGCTTGCGCAGTTAGAAATATTAAATCAGACATCATTTGAAAAGATTTTTATTTTTAAGGATTTATCATTGCTGAGTAGCTAAAGAGGTCATATGAGTATGGAGAGTGACAGCAGTGATGATGAACAATATGATACAGCAGATGAAGATTTCAGACCACCCACACCTCCAAAATGCATTGCTGTAGTGGAATCTGTGAAAAATGTTGGACTGGAAAGAGAAACATCAGGGTCACCTGAGCCAGCTTGTTCACCTACACCTCCACCAAATAATCTGACAGTGATAAAGACATATGAGCCAGAAGCACAACCATTTGTAACTTCTAAGCCATCTTCTGCACAATCAACACTACCGCCACCACTATCTCCAAACAGAGCTTCAGAACAATCAACAGATAAAAGTCCTCAGAGCATGCATTTTTCTTCATCTGATCAGCTGCATGTCCAACAAGGACCACATTTGCAAAACCAACAAGAGGGACCATCTTTGCCAACATGGCATCCACATGAACATCTGTCTGGAGCCCAAGGTGCCACTGGAGATTGGAAACCACATGGATATGAAGGTTATGTGCAGACGCCATCATCATCAGATGGTCAACAGAACTGGGCTCATGGTGCATATGGACAACCAAACTGGAATTCAGGAGTAGATGGGCATGTAAGACACCCTGTACAACCACCTTGGGGTACTTGGCCATGGGGACAACCACACATGCCAGTGGGTTCATATGGGCCACATGCACAATATTGGCCACATTGGCCATCATTTTATCCTGGTTATAGTAATCAGTTTCCACCAGGCATGCCACGAGGAAGCTTTCCAGGGATGGATGCTGGAGGATCTTTCTACAGACCACCATATTTTCCATCTCAAGAACCTTTAATTGGAGAGACATATAATAAGACTGAAAATCAAAACCAAAACCAAGAACAGCAGCAACAGATACAGCAACAGCAATGTCATCAGACAAAATTACATGTTTTGGAAGGAGAGGTTTCAAGTCAGGCCATACTTGCAGAGCCTAACAGAGAGCAAGAGGAACAAGAAAAACAGGAGAAAAGAGAAATAACATCTGCAAGACAACTTGATTCAAGAAAATGCCAAGATATCAATAGACAAAGTCAAAATAGTGTTGGAAGTAGTCCCCAACCTGCAATGAGAAAAGAGGAAGAAGAACAGGGGAAAGGTAAATTATTTAGCTCCCAAAAACCAATATACCACTTCCCTTACTTACATAAACATTCATAGTTGATAGATTTATATAAGTTCCTTCTAGTTTCTCCAAGGTTGAAACATCTTATATGCTTTTAAAGAGTGGTGATATGTTTTCTTAGTAGTAACCTAATGATTAAAAATTTCAGGAATTTGGACTTTTAGTAATTTATCTTGATAATTTATGAGCAGCTTGATTGATATTTTACACTAAAGTGTTCAGTGTACAAAAAAAGTGTTGATTGAAACATTGACTAACATAGTGTGAACAATTAAGGTGGTCATGATGGCAAGCATTAGGAGTATTTGCTTGCATGTATTGAAATTAAAGTTTACCCTTTCTTCTATTATATATATATATATATATATATATATATATATATATATATATATATATATATATATATATATATATATATATATATTCCTTTAAATAGGTAATGTTGCTGTATATTGAGTTATGACAAATTTTGATCATAAAGATTTGATGTGTTAATCGATTTTATTAAGTCTTGAACTTTTCAGTAAATGCAGTTCTTTTGGTTATTGCATGACAGTTTTTTTAAAACTGGTTTTAATTGACACACCAAGCAAACTACAAAATAATTTATTTTATTTAGGTGCAAAAAGTGTCCATACAGAAGCAGAGCAGGTAAACATTGTTTGCATGACTTTTTAGCATTAAATATGTAATTTAAAATGAATATGTAAAATCAGTTCTCTGTCTCACAATGAGTAAAAGTCACTGAAAAATAAGCATTTTTCACAACTAAATGTGTCTTGTCAAATTTTCAGTCTTTCAATGTGGAAATCACAGTTAAAAGTCCACTTGTGAATTTTTTTTATATATTAGTATCATACAAGAAATATAAGCTTACTTCAAAAGTATCTGTCTTGAGATTATACCACATAAATATGCTTATGAGTGATAACACATAATCAGGTATTGATATCTTCATGAAAAATATTTCTTGTAAATAACAAAAAGTGCTCTGAATTCTAGATTGCCTCTGAACCAGGGTACATTATGGTAATTGGTTTGAATGAAAGCACAAGTTATGATAACCTGTGGAACTTTATGGAAGGAAAATCAGATGCTGACCTGAAGGAAATTATTTTTGGCCCTAGAAAAGAAAATGCTGTTGTTATTTTTGAGAAAAAACCAGGTAGGAATTTCCATGACTGATGAGGTATAGAGATATAAAAGTAGATTAATTATTGATTTAAATTAATGTTTATAGTTGACTTTTAGCTTCATTTCATGAAAGGTTACTTGCATGTTTATAAGTAATGAAAGAATGAGTTTTCTCAATATCAGTAAAAAATTATGGAAACTTGTTTGGTTTGAATATTGATTAAATTTCTTAACATTCTGATCAGCTCATTATTAATTTGTGAATTTAAATTTCTTTAGCACAGAATACCACATAAGTAAAAGTTGCCTTCATGTTTAACATTTAAACTTTTCATGAGCTTATTTATGAAGCCATTTTCACCTCTGAGAATGATATGTATGAAGGTGTGTTTGCATGTACAGTATATATAGACCCTGATCACATAATTTGCTGGCAGATCAAGGTCTGTGTTGTTTATTCTACTGATCACTGATTCCAACTCATGCACAAGTCATGGCATCATCCCCCTCCCTCCGCCAGATACCTTCAAGACCTGTGGCAGTGGGTGAGTAGCAATGCAAGTGGTTTTGGATACACTGGGGACTGTAGTTACAGACCTGAACACATGCATCTCAGGGTATAAGGTTGCTTTTCACTGGATGAAAGCACCAGTGGAACCTTGCAGCCCCCTGTGTGACTGAGCAGCCCAGATTAGTACTGCTTACCTTCGTAGCATGAGGAAGAAGCTAGAATAGGTCACCGTAGACAGCCCTGCTTCACCTTAACCTTGGTCAGCACACTGAGGCAGAAAGGGATTCCACCTTAGTGGTAAAAAATCTAACAAGAAGAAAAAGGTATTGCAATGCATTCATCATCTGGTGCATGTAATGTGCACACACTAATAGGTAGACCAGTGAGAAGAACGGTTCTAGCTGGTAAAGAATTGGCCAAATTCAATGTACAGATAGCATCACACATGTGAAACTTGCCTTCCTGAGGACGGACAACTCACCAATATAGGAGCTAGCTATACCTTTTTCTGGCATGTCAAAAGTAAAGAACAGTGGTGTGAAGCTGATGTTGATTTTGCCATAAAATCACAGCTAGTCAGCAAGATCATAAATTTTCCAAAGGGCGTGAATGACAGAGTAATATTTGAGACTCCCACTATTTGGAAAAAGTTATACAACTATCATCAGCACCTATGCACCCACCAAAACCAACCCAGATAAAATCAAATATAAATTTTATGAAGACCTGGAATCTCTTTTTAACAGAAGTACCAATGGCAGACAGGCTTGTCATCCTGGTGACTTTAGTACTAGAGTTTGTCCAGATCACCACATATGGCCAGGTGTCACTGGCAAAAATTGCTTTGGCAAATGCAACAAGAACAAACTCCTTCAGCTGAGGAAATGTGCTACCATGACCTCCTAATCACCATGCTGCAACAAAATGTCTTACATGCACCCTTACCCCTCATTGCTTACATCATCATCAGGAGAAGAGACAGGCATGATGCCCAAGTGACAAAGGCCACAAAAAGTGAAAATGACTGGACTTTCCATTGTCTCCAAGTTCAGTATCCAGATTCAGCCTAGCTGACAATCACAAAGTGAAAATGTACCGAAAAGCTGTGTCTCCAAATTGAAACATGAGAATGTGAAATAGCATTTGTCAAAGAACTGTGCATCTAATTGGAAACAATTGATGTGAACTCCGAGAATGTCCAGGAAAACTGGGCATCCTTCAAAGACTGTGTATTCAGCTGCATCCAGAACCCACTACATATTAACATCAAAACTGGTTTGATGAGAATGATGCTTCCATACAGAGACTTATGAATGAGAAGCATTAGCTACGAAAGACCAATTTAGACAACAGCATTTCACCAGCTAAGAAGGCAGCCATCAACAAAGTCAAGAGGCCAGTGCAAATTCAGAGAGTTGCAAGACACATAGCTGAGCAATGAGGCAGATGAGATTCAGACCAACCCAGACAGGAATGACATGAAGAACTTCTATTGATGCTTTAAAGAGGATTTTTGGGGCCACAGTCATCAGGATCATCCCAGATACTGAGTGCTGACAACACCGCTGACAAGAAAATATACTACCAAGATTAGATGAACACTTCAACAACATCCTCAGTCTACAATCATCTCTCATGGAGGAGGTAATTGATTGACTGCCGCAAGTGGAAATCAGCAGATCACTTGCTGATCCTCAGGGGCTGACTTAAACTGAAAAAGTATCTTTCCTGCTGCCAAATGGCAAAGCATCTGGAGTGAATGCTATACTAGCTGAAGTCTACAAAACAGAAGGATTGCATATGGTGCAGAAACTGACTGAAGTTTTCCAGTCAATGTGGACTCAAGGAACTATAACACAGGAGTGTGCAGATGCATCCATTCTCCACTTGTACATGTTTAAAGGCAACAGACCAGCAGGGCATCTCCTTGTTGTAATAGCCAGCAAAATCCTCACCAGAATTCTGCTGAATTGCCTTGTGCCTCACATTCATCATGGGCTCCTGTCTGAAAGGCAGTTTGGCTTCAGGAAAGGACAATAGACCTTAGATGTGGTGTTTGCATCTTGTCAACTCCAGGAGAAATGCCTGGAACAGAACTCCAACCAGTATACAACATTCATTGACCTGACAAAAGCCTTTGACACAGCCAGTCATGCAGGTCTATAGACAATCATGCCAGATTTGGTTTACACAGATAAATTCATCATAATGATTCAGTATTTCCATAATGGCAAGCTTGCTCATGTTGTGTAAGATAGTGAGTCATCTGAACCATCTCCAGTCACCAATGGAATCAAGCTGTATGCTGGCCCCACCCCTCTTCATTATGATGTTATCTGCAATGCTTACTGATGCCTTCCATGACTATGACACTGGGACATCAGATATCAGACTGATGGCAAGCTCTTCAAGACTACAGGCAAAGATTAAGCTACAGGAAGTAAGTGTTCATAATCTGTTTGATGATGACTGTTCCCCAAAAGTCAGTCTGACATGCAACAGAATATGGACCCTTTCTCTTCAGCTTGCAACAATTTCAGTGCTACCAAAAGGATCAAGAAGACAGAGGTGATGCATCAGAATACACCAGGAAAGCCCAACATAGAACCTACCATCACAGTAAATGGCAAAACCCTCCTGGCAGTGGACAAGTTCACCAGCCTCAGCAGTACATTATCACATGTAGTCCACATTGATGATGAAACCAAGGAAGAATTGCTAAAGTAAGTGTGATCTTTGGCATGCCAGACTATGCACAAATGTGTGGGAGTGAAGAGAGATTAGTCTGCAAACAGAACTGAAGGTCTACAAAGCCATTGTGTTGCCAGCTCTGCTGTATGCATGTGAAACCTTGACAATATACAGACACAATGCCAAAAAGTTGAACTGTATTTACTTGTGAAACCTTGACAATATACAGACACAATGCCAAAAAGTTGAACTGTATTTACATGGGCTGCCTGAGAAAACTGTTGAGGATAAGATGCTAGGACAGGGTCTCAGACACTGAGGTTCTCACATGGGCAGATATTCCAAGCATATACACTCTGCTGATGGTCTCACAGTTGTAATGAGCAAGCCATGTTATGAGAATATCAGAAAAGCAACTACCAGACAAGATCTTCTTTGGTGAGCTAAAGTAGAGAAAGTGGTCATAACTTGGTCAAAATAAACACTTCATCACAGATTCCTCAAGTCATCCTTGAAACTTGCAACATTGAGCCATATTCTTGGGAAGATCTTGCACAGAGTCACTCCATCCTGGATCTATAGACTTTGAACAGAATAATCTCAGAACTGCATGATGTCTTCTATTGATCAAGTAACCACAAGCAGCATCAAATGTCCAGTGTGCCACAGACAGACAGTAGAGAGCACAAACTGGTCCAATTAGCCACTCACATACTCACAGAAACCAAACCAGTTAGTGATGTCATGATCATCTTTGAACCTAAAGGGTGAACAACACTGATTACTTTTTACAAACTGCATGGATCCAGATCTACTGGCACAATATACAGCAGCAGCTCTGGGTCTGTGCAGTTTACAGTTGGACTCAGTGTCTCAGCAGGTATATATGGTATGTTTGTTTTTATCCGTCCATATTCTTATCTTTTTTACCTCATCCATCCATCCGTCTTTCCATTTATCTACCATGAGACTTTCTGTTGATATACATTGGTTAATATTTTGAATGATAAGATAATGGATATGATCATGTGCAACAGACTGATTTTGTTTGTTATCATGTTTGATTACAGATCATGTGAATCTTCAAGATAAAGTATCCAAGAAACCACTTAATGGTAAATTCTTAGAGGTGTTCAGTATGCCCCCACCTACAAGCATTATCGTGTCCACAAAAGATCCAAAAGTGTTTAGTATTGACACTCTGACCTTGCATTTTGAATCTAAAACATACGGTGGTGCAGACTTAGTTGAGGATGGAATAAAGATGACAGAAGATGGGTGCTACATCATGACCTTCACAGACAGTAATGGTAAGCAATCATGATGGTTGATAATAATTACTGCATTTATTGGTAGACCAGTCTGGTTCAGTAATGGTAAGCAATCATGATGGTTGATAATAATTACTGCATTTATTGGTAGACCAGTCTGGTTCAGTAATGGTAAGCAGTCATGATGGTTGATAATAATTACTGCATTTATTGGTAGACCAGTCTGGTTCAGTAATGGTAAGCAATCATGATGGTTGATAATAATTACTGCATTTATTGGTAGACCAGTCTGGTTCAGCTGCCTTAATGTGTCCTTGGGGAAAGGCACTTAGCTCCTGTTTCTTCAGCATTATATAGCCAATAATTTGTTAAAAGCTCCATTGAAACCTACTTAAAACTAAAAGAAACCACTCACATCTCTGCCTATCAAAAATTATTGACAGATTTGTCATAATCCACCAATAGATTTGAGTTATATCTCGTGGACAATTGTTGCTGTCACAATTCATGAATACATCAGCAGTCATCCATTGACACAACTACTATCACACATGTACACATATACATCATAATCCATTAACAGATCTTCTGTCAAAATTTCTTGACAGATCTGTCTTGACAGATCTGTCACCATAAGCCACAGCTAGAGATGCCTCATAATCCACAAACATGACTACTGTCATAATCCACTGACAGATCCACCATCACAGTCCATTGACAGATCTGATTTCATAATCCACCAGCAGATCTGAATTGTTTCTTTTACTTATGATGTCAAGTAAACATTGTGGACCCTGATCTACCAGCACATTATATGATGGCCGATCTTGGTCATAGGTCTTTCAACCAAGAGAACATTTCTTAGACCCTGTTCATTGTACATGAATTTTTCAGGTGCATATGTCATAAAGAGAGATACTCCACCATATTATAAGTTGGTGACTGACCCACGCTTTATGCTCCAGTGATGAAATACATTGTGCACATTTATGTCAGTTCTTGTACCCTATCTGTTTTACAGTCATGAAACGTTATATGTGCATACATTTTGAAGAGTATTCAACCGCTATACTATATTTAGATCACTATAACCATATAACTACTTTTCATATTAAAGTGATCTTTTCATACACCAGGGCTCGAAATTAGCAATAGTCCACTAGCCCAAGGCTAGCAGATTTCCTGTCAGACTAGTAACTTTCATAATATTAATAGTCCGATGGGCTAGTAAGTTTCGGTTATCAATAGTCAGCATTTTTTTTATGCCATTCCCTAATAAAGACTTGACTTAGCAGATGTTCTGTAGAATCAATGCAGTGTCCATTGTAAACACAGTCATAAAATATTAGCATGAGAAGATGAAGTCAATTTCTGCCTCGGAAAGGTGTGTTTCTATAACAAGAATCCATCTGATTTTGTGCATTTCACTTAACAGTGCAAATTATTTTCCCATCATTAACAACAGAAGTTTGGTAATTGATCCTAATTAATCTGATAACGAATTAAATGAAAAAAAGACATGGTATCACATTTTATTCACTCGACCACAGTAACAAACTACAAAGCGGTATACTACACAAAAGAACATGGCAAAAACTATTCAAAGAAATTAGTTTGCATGTTTTTTTGTTTAAGGTTCTTTTTGTTTTTTTTTGCTCGATACCCAAAGGCACCAACAGTCACAAACAGGAAACTACGTATTTTACATTTCCATCAAAATAATTATAAGAATTAGATCAATTTATTACGATTACGTTATTGACACATCCTTTCCGTACAACTACTTTTTCTATGATGATAAGAATAGTTTTTATATTTTTCCCTTACAAGAATGAACAAATAATTGAATACACGTGGAGATATATATCCAAGCAGAATGCCGTACATTTGTTGGGAATTAAAATCTCTGAGCATGGGCATCTAAGATTTGAAAATTTTCTGCCTTATTATTAATTTCAACAATACATTGAGATTTGATTAATTAGGAACAATTACCAAACTTATGACTTATGATACCGTAATTGGAGCTGTTAAATACAATGTGCCGAGTGTCAGATGGCTTCGTTTGATGGGAACACACCTTTTTCAAGCTGAAACTAACACTAATCTTCTGCTGCTAATATTTTATGACAGTGTTTACAATAGCCACTGCTTTGATCATGCAGAACATCAGCTGAAGTTAAGTCTTTGTTAGGGAGAGGCCATTTAATTGTGGGAGGGGACAAAGACACATGTTTTGAAACGTGTTTCTTGATCTGATTTTCTTATATAAAGGACACTGTGCCATTCCTTTTCTTGCTTTAAATAATTTGCGTCAGCTATACTATAATATCTCGTATTTCAAAACAAGACACAATTCCCTCCTTATAAGACTGGCAAAATGTGGCATTTGATAGAAGGTTGAATGAGAATGATGAGGAATAATTCTTATGATAGGGAAAAGCATAATGGAAAGTTTCAGAAGAAGACAAAAGACAGGGAATGGCTGAATTATGACGAGGAAAGGAACGTTATGTGGTGTAACTGGTGTATGCAATTCGCAAAAACAAACACACAGAAATCATCCAGTTTTTTTTTTACGGGTTGTTCAAACTTTAAAATTGAATCGGTAAATGTACATGAAAGCTGTGTGACATTGTTTTGTGAACAGGACTAGTAAAGATTTGGCAGGACTAGTAAATTTCTCAATATATGAGTCATTCTAACTACAAAGAAATTTGTGTTAAATTCGAGCCCTGTACACTTATCTCAAATTGGGCGTATCATGTTACATTGTTGTCCATTAACATAAGTTTGTAACAGCTGAACAGATTTTTTTAAAACTTTGTCCAAATATATGTTGTGACCAGACAATGTGTCACATGTCATAACCATACCTCCTACCTCAAGGTCAGTATATAGCAAGAGAGAATGTAATTTTGTGACTTCTACCCTTTTCCAATGTATGATCTCTGAACCACTAAATATATTTTAATTAAACATTACCCAATTATATATCATGCATATTTGGTGTACTGCCTTAGAATCAAGACCACAGCAAGGGAAAGTTCAAGTATGTGACTTGTATCATTTTCTAGAGTAAGGCTTTTCAACACATAGTTTCATTAATTTTTGGCCAGATATATAACATGACTAATCTGTGTGTTGTAAATGATATCCACACCTGCCTCATGTCAAGATTACTGAAAGGGAAAATTTAGTATTGCAGCTTGCATACTTTTGTCAGATATAATACTTAGCCACTTTAATGAAGTCTTGGCATAGTATTATCATATACTGTTTATGGTGTTTTGTTACATTTAGATCAGTTTCTGGGACACTGTTGCTTTTAAAGGCAAAAAGTTTAAATGTGTATGCATCATGAGGAATACTATACTTCCATATTCAAAAATAAGTCAATGTGACCTTCTAGGACTCATGGTACTAATTCCACTCCAGTGGTAAACATATGGAAACACTATCATATTCAAAATTCAATAACTTAAAATTTATGGGTGCTGATAATGACACCTATAATTTTTCATGCACATCTAACCTTGGTGCAAGCTTGTGTGTGGAGAACACCATATGACCTGCGGCAATTTGTTTATATACATGTGCACGAAACACGTGTTATTGATTCTGCACCAAATGAATCAGGTGCTACTTTCAGTATTGAGTACTCCGGAGTCAAGCCTGTAAAAATGCTAAAATTGCATCAGTAGAAATTTGTCAATATTTTTTTTACATTACATATAGGATAAGCTCTCAAAAGATATTTTTCCTAAAAATTTAATTTTCATTATTAACCAATTATGGACCACCAAACCTGTAAATACTCTATTATTTCTTCACCCATTTCTAGACTGGTTCACAGTTCTTCCGTATAATTAGTACCGTGTGTCCTATAACCAGATTTTTTTTTTTTTTTAAAAGTTGTATTTTACTCCTTGATATTAGAGCATAATTGTAAGAAAGAATTGGCCATGCTTGTGCATGGATAATAGTGCAATAGCATTTTTTGTGATACCAATATCTATAGTTAAATTGCATCCGCATTACATGTTGCTGTGTTGTATTGTACTTATTAATGGCTTATTCTTGTTATTAAAATAATTGTTTTCTGCCTTTGTATCTTCATGTTATCTTTCTATGGCATGCATGCTACACAAAAGAAACACAAGCATGCTGACATCAGCAAGTATGACATCACAGGGTATCAAATTACATGATGCATTGTATTTTCATCTCTCACTGGCTATAAGACAAGTTTTAAATGTTTTAAATTTCAAAATTGCATTTCTTTTCTTGCTGACTCTCACAGAAATAAGATACAGTGCATCCCTATTCACATCAACCAAACAAAACAAATAAGTGTGCCACATGACAGGTCAAAATGATAAGAGGCCATTGCCCTTTTGTGACTAAAACAAATACACACACCCATGAAGCATCAAGAGATGCTGATATTCCAAACTTATTTAAACTATCATCACATGTGATTCATGACCCCCAAATGTTAATAAAAAGGTATAAAAGCCAAGGAAGAGTTCCATAAGCTTTATTATACTGAATAATTAAATAACATAGTGCTACTTTTTAGTAAAAAACTATGGGAAAGGGTGAATAAGCAAAGAATAGACAGAGTAATTTCTTCAAGCCTGGTAATGTTCCCCACAACAAGGGGGGGAAATGTGTATCAACCCAAATAACACATCAACATGAGGTATGTTACATAAGGACATCAAGAGACAAATTTGAAAAAGCTATCCAAAGTTCCTATAATGCTGACATTGTTGTTGGAGACAGAAAGTGTATGCACAAACTGTTATGACTCAAGCTATTAAGTATGCTGGAGGTGGAGAAATGTGTGAAAAACTTTGCCATGCCAAGACAAGTTCATGTCTCTATGCAATATGCAGACACTGATAAAAATTGTCACTGAATACACTACTTGTTAAATTTAAGTAATAGAATTGAATTGCATATTGAAGTTGTCTAATACATAAATATATACCTACATTTACCCAAAGCTCATAAAAAGTTAAGAAAAAGTCTCAAAATCATTACTGTGGCTACTTTCCACTATAAGCAGTGTTAAATTACTTACTTTTTAATATAAAGTTGAAAAAATGCATACATTATTGAACAAAAGAGAAACAAAGCAAATATTGCAATCACTCAATTACAGTCAAAGGGGAGGTAATACACCTTGATTTGGCAAACCAAATAGCAAGCTCTAATTTACAGCTAAATGATTCCTTACTATTACTTGATGGTAAGAACAGCAATGTAGGTTTTATAAATAGCTTTTGTTTCAAATATGAAACCATATTTCTGACATGAAGCTTGTTTTCATTTATTCACAACAACATATATGGTAAACAAAACACATATCGCTTAGTGCACGCAGTAATCAAATGCTGAGATTTGGAATAATGTGTTCTGAGACCACAAGTTGCAACACCCTGAGTGTAAAGGTTTTCTATCATTGGACATGGTACATGAAGGAAAAAGAGATCTGGTTTGGTGGGAGAGAGCAGTATGTTCACCATGCAGTTATACATCAAGAATGTTTCAACTGTATGAAGAGAGGTTGGGGAAGAAAAACTGCCTGTGTAAAGAATGCAATACAGATAGGACTTTTGCAGACTTATATTGGGAATAAAGGGTTGAAAACTATTATTTTAAGTGAAAATATCCCTCCCTGCTCCCTCAACAAAAGGAATGCAGAAAAGTTCCAATACTGTTTGCCCAAAAATGTAATGTACCAATATGAGAAACATGCTGAACATAGAATAGGTGTCAAGGAGTTTAATTCTAGGATAAGAAATAAGACCGGTATAATTGATATTCAATGTGACTCGACATATAATAATTCAATTTACAGGTTGAGGCAATGCAGCATGTGCAGTTTTGTGCACAGTCCTTATTTTTACAATGTTCTCTGCTTTGATCTGCTGAGTGTGTCTCTAAAGTTAAATGATCAGTACTGATACATAAGTGATTGTGACATAAGTGGCTTACATATAAAATCTCCCCCACCCCCACCCCCTTTTGGGGAATTGTTGCATGTGTTAAATGGTATTTAACCATATAGGCCAATCTATGGGTACCATCATATGAAATTCTGCCATCAGGCCATACTGTGCTCTTTTCTCTATGGCCTGAACTATCTACTTCCACTCTCCAGTGTATAAAACCATCCCCATCTGTCTTTTGTATAGAATTTTTCTCCAAAATCACATGCAAACCATGATAAAAAGACTCCATTATGATTGTCATATGTAAAAACCACCAAATTGATACCCTGTATGCACATGGTAACCATGGAAACAACAAACTCCTATTATGGTATAGGTCGCATATAGGATTCACGGTACTAATTCCACTCCAATGGTAAACATATGGAAACACTATCATATTCAAAATTCAATAACTTAAAATTTATGGGTGCTGATAATAAGACCTATAATTTTTCATGCACATCTAACCTTGGTGCAAGCTTATGTGTGGAGAACACCATATGACCCGCGGCAATTTGTTTACATACATGTGCATGAAACATGTGTTATTGATTCTGCACCAAATGAATCAGGTGCTACTTTCAGTATTGAGTACTCCTGAGTCAAGCCTGTAAAAATGCTAAAATTGCATCAGTAGAAATTTGTCAATATTGTTTTTACATTACATATAGGATAAGCTCTCAAAAGATATTTTTCCTAAAAATTTAATTTTCATTATTAACCAATTATGGACCACCAAACATGTAAATCCCCTATTATTTCTTCACCCATTTCTAGACTGGTTCACAGTTCTTCCATATAATTAGTACCGTGTGTCCTCTATTCATGCTCCTGTGATCATTTTCATGTTTCAAAATTACATTCGTTTACAGAACAATGCATTTTTTACAGTCATGAAATTTTGCATCATTGAAAGTATGTCACTGTGACCTTTTATTGTGCCTGATCATATACACCTATTATATTTAGGTGAGCTTCTTTGATATTGAATCTTGCACAGGCATGAAAATACTTATTTGAATGTTTTACATTCATTTACCAAATGTATTGACACTATAAAACCAGTATTTTCTCGAAATCCCAATGCATACCTACCTACCTCTTGAGGCACACTGAACCATTATACCTGAAGCAGATTACTGTGACCTTCTTCTGCACTCCAGTGATGATGTACATTCATGATGCTTAGATGAGTTTCCATCCAGCTGCTTTTACAGTCATAAAATCAATATGAACATCTGGGTTACTGTATCACCATATATCAGAAAAACTATCATTGTGACCTATCTTGTTTAATACTTCATGTTTCTTCATGATCACATAGCATTGATAATTTGGCACTGAAATATACAAATGTATTGTGTGTTAAAAATATGTGTAGCTGAGCTTTGCTGTGTTTTTAATAAAATTAGCTTTATTTTCTTGTTTTGTTTTATGTTGTTTATTTAAAGTGTGAAGTTTAATAAAATTTAGCAACTGTGAATATATTAAATCATTTCTTTTACTTTTTTCAGCCATAGAACGAGTATGTGCCATACAGCATAAAATAGAAAACACCCCACTGAATGTTTCTCCCTATTACCATTGTAAGAAATGGGCAGCTTGGAACACTGCCATTCATGAAATAAATATTCCTGAACCATTTGTGCATAACATGGATCCAGTACTTTTGAAATATCTGCAATCATTTCCAAGAGCTATGAAAGCAGTGCAAATGGCCATGGTGGAAATGCATGCTGGGATTGAACTGCAAGAGAATGCTGTGCTTATAACTTGTCTGTTGAATCCAGAGGTTAAAGGTTGCAGGAAGCTTTTGACCTCATGGAGAAAAGATGCAGAAGAGCACTGGAGGAAGTTATTATCGAGCACATTTCAGGTTGAAAAAATGTCCAATCTCTCAGAAACTTGGGACAATTTCATAGATTTTGTTAAGTCTATGATTAAGGATAGAGAGATCATGCTGGTAGAGGAAAGATTTGAAAATTATATACAAATGATTGGGTTTTATGAGGAGGTGAAAACAACCCATGAGGAAATAAAGAAGGAAAGAGTTAAACTTGAACGCATTAGAAGGGTTGGCATAGAAATGTTTCCCCTAAAGTCTCCAGCAAAGAAACGTCTGCTTGACAGGGATGGAATTTTTCAAAAGCTTAGAGCTGAATTCGCTGACTTTGATGTAAGTTTTGAACAGTCATCTGAAGAAATTGTGCTGAGTGGTGTTCCAGAAGACAGAAATTGTGTGAAATTGCAGATTTATGAAGAACTCAGAAAATTTGATGAACCAGTTGTAATCCTTGATTCCACAGAACATTTCAGTCAGTTTATTAAGGAAGGTGCCCCAAGAAATTACATTATTAAAGAGATGGAAACAAATGGCTTGATTGTAGATTGGGATGTTAGTACTGAGAATGGCCATGTGTCTGTCTACTGTATTCCAGCAGACCATACACAACATGCTGCCACCCAGATGAAGGAAATGGTCAGGGAGATAAACATCCCGTTGTCCGAGTCAGAACAGCTCTTTGTTACCACTGAGGAATGGATGATGTATCAAGTACAGGCAGTGTCAAAATGTGATGGGTTAGTCCATATTGTTGTTACAAATGATCTAACGAATATCATCTGGATAAGCATGGAAGGTCTTTATGCAGACATCTTAGTAGAACTTAAAGATTTCCTCAAAAAGAACACAGTTGTTGAAGAGATGATCCAATGTAATCCAGTTATCAAGCAATTCATACAGGCTTTCTGGGATGCAGGAGATTACAAGGAAATCGAGAAGAATAGTGGAGACAATAATCTCCAGTTAACCTGGCAAGGTGGGTTTTACCATAAAAAGGATGATATAATGGTGATTTCCGGTGAAATGTCAGAATATGCAAATTTCTTTGAATATCATACCTAATCATCATTAGATTCTCATAACTGTAAATGAACTTTATGAAATGACTTGAATAATTGTAACCCTTGATGAGCAGTCTTGCAAACTTTATAGTAAAGGACTATGAGTTGCATTAATTCTGCACAAATATAAGGGTTTGTTTATCACATTATAAAAAACTTGAAGGTTTTCAGGGAATAAAACCACATAAAAGTGTTGCTTAATGATTGTGATATTACCAGTGGGCATTGAGTCTCTTTATTACATAGGATCATGTCATTATGTATTCTTCATAAGTGATTACATGTGTGCAGTGTAAAAAAATATTATATGGGTATATAAGCATAATTAACACACAAGTCATGTCATAAATAATCAGTTACTATAATCTAAATCAGGATATTTTCAGAAGTGGAGACAAATATTAATGTGTTTATGACACAGTATTTACTAGCTATCTTTAAGAAAACATCTGTCTCATCTGCACATGTTGATTTGCTTTATGTTATCTCTAAAGAAATAAATATAGACCATAATTTCATAAAGTTCTGATGTCTTAACCTTTTATATTTCAGGTGACAGATTATCAGTCAGAGGAACAGTAGAAGGAATACAAAAAGCCAAAGAGCTTTGGAAAGAGAAAACAAGCAAGATCATCAATAAGTCACACACCTTGAAGCGAGTGGGGATCAAGGAAGTAATAATGTCAGAGGAGCAGACAGGAATATTAAAGGCTCTTGAAAAGGAACATCGCTGTATGATCCAGACAGAAGACTTGCATGAGGAACAAAGTAGAGATGTTGAAATGGATGAAGGGGAGAGAGTCTGTGACACAGTTAATGGTAAATTTGATTTCAAACTACAAGTTAAGCTGTATTTCTTCTGGGATAACAGCTTTTGTGGAAAACCAGAACAAAACGTGTAAAATAATTTACTGTTTTTTTTACTTCTTGTTAACTGTTATGGTAAATACTACCCATATGGTAAATCTCAATGTTCATATTTAATGCTAAGGTACTCTACAATCTACTCAGCACATTTGTGAAAATAAGTGTACATGGTAATTGTGGCCTCCAAAAATAAAATGCATAGGTTTAAAAAACAAATGTGTCAAGCACTAAAATATACTCATCTGACAACTATTCACTTTCTTAATAAGTTATTAGACAGATAATTAAACTAGAATATAAACATCATGGAATGTGGATTAACCAATGATTTTTAATAAATATTACATGTAACTTTTATCAGAAATGGATATTCATCATAGTTTGCATTTTTGCAATGTTTTGCAATTATCCTCAATTTTTATTTGTCTTCTGAAAAAAATTTGAAATAAAATTTTGGTACCAATTTTTATTCAGAATAATTAAATAAGTAAATTGCTGCATCACTTCACTTTATATTTGAAAAGAATTTTTATAATGAATTCGGTTATTAGCCTGGTATTAGTGTGTTTTTCTAGTTTGGTAGTCAAGCCTGGTCATAATTAACATATACAAACTTAAGCTTCAAAAATTTAATAGAATGAAAGTTGAAAACAAGCCCACATTATGGCAAAACTCAAGCTGAACATAGTGACCTTAGAATTGCTATGACAGGTTCATAATAAATAGGAAATAATTGAGATTTACAGCATTTAAAGCCAAACCTCTTCTACCTCCAGTTTGAAATAGATAAAATACAGCTAGGGACAATTGTTTAAAACCATTAAAAATATGAAGTCACATACTAATAACATTCAATGCAGCTAGAGACAGATCTTATAGCCTTGGCAAACATGTGGCGTAGCAATTTTTGGGCAATATACAAGGTATTGTTGATTGTAATGTTCTCTTCAGCTTATGCATTATACAGTACAAGTTAAACAAGGGGGAAAAAGAATGAATAAGAACAAATTACACTTATGTAAAGCTGAAACTAAACTAAATGTACAAAACTAGAGGCTATTTATTGTAAAGTACATGTAAGTACAATTGTATATACTAAATACCAATTTCAAGAATGAGTTTGCATAATAGTAAACATTTCAGTGCAAAAAAATATGATATAATGGATGTCCACAGGAAATTAACAGCTACTGCAGTATGAAAAAGGAAAGCCCCCCCTGCCAATTATATGCTCTGTACATGTATTTCTTCATTTAATCTTGGATTATTTCTGCTTTTAATTCAACTAGTCCAAAGTTTGTTCCTGTGACTTTAAGCTTAGTTTTGATACCAAAAGATTCTGTGCTGTGATTATGGGCATAATTTCAGTAACTTCTCATTGGCCTAATTGCAAAACCCTGTACAAATATGAATTTGGTGCATGTTATTTGGCACCAGAATGTTTTTATTTGTATTCACGTTGACTTCTTGAAAAGGAAAAATTAGTAGGAATGTAACAAATTAGTAACTAAACTGATGAACAGTATTCATTTAACATTCAGGAACAGTTTTGCATTATTTTTGTCATGTGCTGTACAAAATAAATTGCATCTGAAAATAACACAAATTAATCTCCTATTAAAAATATAAAAGTGTTTTTTTTATATCACTTTTATCCATCCATTTGGTAATTTAAACTTGTCAGACGACCAAACCAGCAATCCTGAGTATACAAATTCCCAAACCAAATAAGGAATTATTTAAAAAATGTTTCTAATACTCTGGAACTTTGCTCTGGAATAGTATTCCAGTTGAGATTAGAAATGCCCACTCTGTTGCCTTCTTCCAAACCCAATATATCCAGTGGCTTCAGAGATGTAGTTACAATAAATAAATTTCTTTGTATGAGGGCCTCAAGGTAGATTAGTTCTTAGCTAATTGTGTTACCCTCTTTAAATAAAATCATTCTTTTTATTATTCTTATAGTTTTTAGCTGTTGGTTATATGAACACAGCATCACATGCTTTTTAGAGTCTGCATAAAAACATTAGCTCTATGTAAACATGTGTCTAGTACATTAGAAAATGTATTGAATGGACATGTACATTTTTGAGTTGCAGAGGCTGGGCTAGTAGAAGTTGTATTTCTTTGTGTTGGAACATGTTAAGCAAACAATTTAAAAGTGACTGGGGGAATGAAACAATAAATCACAGATATTTTCACATCTTTTTTTAAATAATGGAGTGAAATTCACTAAGACTTACATGTAATCTCATTTTCAATTTGTTTCTTTAAAAGTAGTATTGCTCCCACTCATTAAACTTTATTTTGTGAAGCATCTAACTAGTCACAGTATTCTTTGCTCAGACATTATTTTTCATCTCTTGCAATGCACATATGTGAATCCATTTTTAGTGGGTGATTCTTTTGAGTGTTATTTGCATTGTGTACAGCTTTAGATTCTTTTGAGTGTTATTTGCATTGTGTACAGCTTTAGATTCTTTTGAGTGTTATTTGCATTGTGTACAGCTTTAATAAACATTCAGCACCATCTACTGTAGCTCAGTAATAATGGTAAAGTGTGCTTCAATACATTAAGTATAAAGGTTCGAAGTGTATATGAAAAACATTAACAGAATAAATTGGAGTGTGTTATTTCACACTGTTTGAATATTTGGTAGGTGTTTTACCATCTTCTGAGCATGCACATATTGTTCCACAGTTAGATGATGATGATGTTTGCTAGAATGACATCACTTGATTGACAAGATAGTGCAATGCACAATTAAGCTCCTTCCTAAACTTCAGTCTGATCTTCCCATCAAAATGGAAATTATGGCCCTCTCCAGGAATCTCATTTCTAAAAGCCATCAATATTGGTTTGATGGCTTCATAGGTTTTGGGCCCTTTTTTATAAATGTAAATTGTATATGATTTTTTTGTGACTACTAATTTTGATATTCTGTTGTGATTTTCAACACCTTTGACTATATGTAAATAATAAGGTAGATTTGTTTCACAAGACAATTTGTGTCACATCTTAATATAGATCTTTCACAAGCAGCAGGCCAGAGTACGTTGCAGTTTCTTTATTTCAGAGCTCTTAATTGGAAATGTAAATATCTCCCAAACTGTGGATGAACTGGAAAATCAACAGGTAAGGTATAGGTGGAAATCAAAAAGTTTTAAAGTAGAAGCAAATCTGTGTAATTTAAAATTTTATGATTGAATCTTGACTGACTGGAGGAATTTACAAGAATAGTTAATTTAGTTGCTGGAAAATGCTTAACTCTTTTATTTAAATGGATTTGTTGCTTTTGTGTATCTGGTGTGGTTTGCATGGAGGTCATTCACATACATAATCTTCAAACATCATCTTAACCTATGGTTTGGAATCCTGTTTTGTGAAAAACTTGCTATTAAAGAGATTTTTTGTGTGTATTTTTTTGAACCTGCATTTGATACATATATGTAAGGCTTCGATTTATGTGATTAAAAAACTGGAGTCTATAATATACAGTATATTTTCTAATTTGTTTCTAAGTTCTTTATCTTTACATCTTTTGAACTTAACTTTAAAACAACACTTATTTAATTAGTATTGTTTTGAAGTGCCATTAAACACTATACATACAATCATATATTAACTGTATCACCTAAAATGTTACATGCTATTTTATAGCTTGTTCTAATCAGCAAACTTTGAAGTAACTTTTTGGGCATTTACATATGCATAAGTTTTGTAGTTGTTCTTCTCATCCTGTAACCATAAGTGTCACTGTAAGATTTTTGTATTAAGCTGCACATTTCTGAAGTCAGTTAGTGCATACAGTCGTAATATTTTTTTTTCATTTTAGAAGTACTAGTCATTACCAGTTGTTGTTGTTGTGGGGTTTAATGCCATTTTTCAGCACATGATAGGCTGTGCATGGCGGCCAGTATTAATGGTGGAGGAAGAACCCGGGAAAACCCCGGGAAGAACCACTGACACATGAGAAGCTACTGGCAAGCTTTCTCACATATCCACAGTGGCTGAATAATAGACTTGAATGCATGCAGACAGAGGTGAGATGGCAGTGATCCATAACGGAGAGCGCTTTAGACCACTCGGCCACTCAGGGCCCAGTCATTACCAGTAAAAGTCACTGCAACCTACTTTTCATACAGTGATGAAATTATGAATCTACATTTAACTCCATTTTAATTAGACTCTTGGTTGTTCATGTGCACTCACAAAACGATAATTACATTTATTTCAAAGACTAATATCACACATACAAAAGTAGGTCACAATGGTCTACTTTTATTGCACTAATGAGAGTGTTAGGTTTTTAATAATGCAGAAACAGCAGACAAGATGTAGAATTCAGTATTGGAAATTAATATTGATGATGATTAAAATGGGTCACGGTGATCTTTTATTGTTTTATTTACATGTTGTGAGTTTTGATCATGCAACAGCAGATCAGGCAAGGCATTGTTTAATTCTTGTTACTTAATCATTTTCTTTTAACCTGCTAGGTGGATGCCATTTTGTGCAGCTGTGCAGAAAATTTGGTCTTGTCTCAAAGTGGTGCTTGTGCTGCCCTTCTCCGTGTTGGGGGCCAGACACTTCAAGATGAATGCAAACTTAAATATCCAGATGGAATTAAGCATGGTCAGATTGCAATAATTAGTGGAGGAAACCTTAAGTGCAAGCATGTTTTCTTCACTGCTTTACCAGAGTATGCTGAAAATGGAGAAAAAGTAAGTGTTTGAGGAAATAATGAGTACTGTGCTGGTTGTGCATTTTTACTCATTGTACCTTTTAGTACACTAGTTAATTTTATCACAATTATAATTTTTGAACCTTAATTTTTTTAGAAAGAGTTTTTTGTTTATATTCCAATATTCAAATTTTGCGTCTTTTACATTATAAAGTCTTATCTGAAAATTACAATTCTTTTAATTATATATATTGATGCATAAAATAAATAAACATAAATTATTAACATTCTGATATCAGGTATAATCAAATCAAATCAACTTTTTGATTAATTTTCCAGGTAAAGGATGAAGTTTGTGGAGTACATCAGAACCCTGTTAACTGGCTGAGGGATTATTTGTAACTTTGGTATTTGTGGGTGGAGGGGGACAAGGATAGATGGTAACTG